>JAYESA010000015.1:87990518-88003018 GCA_036927795.1 Iris macrosiphon | reverse complement strand
GCTTCGCACTCATTTATATCATCACAATATGCGACACGTATTGGTTTGAAGTTTGAGGCATTACCAGAGAGGCTGAATATACTCACTGGGAATGAGATCGTAGGAGTTAGTAGGGTGTGCTTAGCGTTTCCAGATATAGTATCTAGGCATTTATTACCTGCGAAGTTGATCGAGTTCCCTATAGGTAACTTTGACGTTATCTTAGGCATGGACTAGTTAAGAGACAGTCATGCGATGATAGACAGTTGTAAGGGTAGAGTGTTGTTTAGAGTCCCTGGTCTAGAAGAGCTTGTTCTTGGCATAATAGAAGACCATAATAAGGAATAAATTTCATCAGTAGCAACGGAAAAGGACCCTATACCCAAGATAGTTGGAGAGTTCGTTGACGTCTTTTCTGACGAGCTTCCAAGGTTACCCCCAGTTACAGAAGTAGAATTCTATATAAAGTTGATACCAGAAGAAGAACCAATATCATAGAAGGTATATCCAATGTCACCATCAGAGCTTGATCAGTTATATCGACACATGGAGGAACTGAAGGAAAAGAAGTTTATTCGGACCAGTAGATCCCCGTAGCTAGCACCAACGGTATTGGTAAAGAAGAAGGATGGATCGACGCGGTTGTGCATGGACTACAGGCGATTGAATGCGGTGACAGTGAAGAACAAGTATCCATTGCCCAGGATTGATGACTTGTTTGACAAATTAAGCGAAGCAAGAGTCTTCTCCAAGATAGATCTGCGATCAGGATATCATCAGGTATGAGTTCGGGAGTAGGATATACCGAAGACAGTATTTAGGTCACGATATAGGCATTATAAATTATTAGTTATATCATTCAGTCTAACTAATGCTCCATCGGTATTCATGGATCTGATAAACCGTATCTTCATGCCATACTTGGACCAATTTGCGGTAGTATTCATCGATGACATCCTTGGGTAGTCGCGTAATGAGGAGGAGCATAAAGAACATCTCTGGATAGTACTGCAGACTTTGAGGGAGCACCAGCTATATGCAAAGCTTAGTAAGTATGAGTTTTGGTTGGATCACGTATATGTTCTTGGGCATATTATTTCTAGAGCAGGAGTATCAGTTGATCCCAAGAAGGTAGACGCAGTAGAGAACTGGCCAGTTCCGAAGACAGTGGCGAAGGTGCGTAGTTTTCTAGGATTGGAAGGATACTAATGAAGATTTGTGTCAGATTTTGCTAAGATCTCGGTACCATTGACTCGGTTGACGCACAAGAAATTTAAATTTGTGTGGTCAGCAGAATGTCAGATAGCCTTTTAAGAGTTGAAGAAGAAGTTAATCTCTGCACCAATCCTTACTCTTCCAGCAGGCTCCGGAGGATTTATAGTATATTGTGATGCATCTGTCAAAGGACTTGGATGTGTTTTGATGCAACAAGGGAGAGAGATAGCGTATGCTTCTCGACATCTCAGAGATCACGTGAAGAACTATCTGAATCACGATTTGGAGTTAGCGGCAGTAGTGTTTGCACTTAAGCTATGGAGGCACTACTTATATGGCGATCGGGTAGAAATTTTCACAGATAATAAGAGTTTAAAGTATGTGTTCACATAAAAGGACTTAAACATGAGATAGAGGAGGTGGATGAAGTTGTTGAAAGGCTATCATAACTTTAATACCATCAGGGCAAGGAAAATATAGTTGTTGATGCACTGAGTAGAAGAGGTAGAGAATTTATGTTGACCACTCAGAGGCACATTCTAGAAGACTTACGAAAGATGGGAATCGAGATAATACTCCCACAGGATGCAGGAGTTCTTGCTAGCCTACAGATCTAGTCAACCTTAGTGGATAGAATCAAGATAGCTCAGGCAGAGTACCCGAAGGTTCAGAAGCTATGGGCAGAATATGAGTTCGGTCTTCAGAAATAATTGATAATTTATGCGGATGGAACGCTAAGGTTTGGAAAGCATCTATGTGTACCTAGCGGGGATATTCGACAATAAGTTATGACTAAAGCACACACTTCCCAGTATTCCATTCACCCGGGAGGCACGAAGATGTACCAAGATATCAAAAAATACTTTTGGTGGAACGGAATAAAGAGAAAAATAGTATGCTTCGTATCGCGATGTCTGATATATCAACAGGTAAAGGCAGAACAACAGAGATCGGCAGGGTTATTGCAGTCGCTTCATATTCCATAGTGGAAGTCGAAATACGTCACGATAGACTTTGTGACCGGTTTACCTAGATCATCGATTGGTTGAGGTACAGTTTGGGTGATAGTGGATCGGCTCACAAAAGTGACATATTTTCTCTCCTTCAAATAGACAGTCTACAGAGCAGTTGGCAGATTTGTATATGCGACAGATTATGAGATAGCATAGAGTACCAGTAAGCATAGTATCCGACCGAGATACAAGGTTTACTTATTATTTTTTGGAGAAGCTTGCACGAGAGATTGGGTACAAAATTAAGATTCATCATAACTTACTACCCCAAGAAAGACGGACAATCAGAGAGAACCATCCAGATCTTGGAGGATATGCTACGAGCATATACCTTAGACCTTGGTGGATCTTGAGAGAATTACCTCCACTTGATAGAATTCTCGTATAATAATAGTTATCATGCCAGTATTTAAATGGCACCTTTCGAAGCACTGTATGGTAGAAAGTGTAGATCACTGTTAGCTTGGGACGACATCGGTGAGCTAAAGATGTTAGGCCCCGAAATGATCACGCAGGCGGTAGAAGTTATAAGACAGATCATAGAGTGACTTTGAGTTGCGCAAGACCGACATTTCCACTGGGCAGACCAGCATCATAGGCCTTTAGAGTTTTATGTCGATGACCACGTGTTCTTACGGATTTTGCCAACCCTTGGAGTCATTAGATACGGGGTTCGCGGAAAGCTTAGTCCGTAAAACGTAGGGCCATTTTATATTCTCGATCGGGTAGGCGATGTGGCTTATCGTCTTGCCCTTTCACCTTCGCTATGTGAGGTGCACGATATATTTTATGTATCTCAGTTGCGTAGGTATGTCTCATAGTTGAGTTATATCCTCGACCACTCTGAATTAGTCGTTGGTACCGACTTATCTTACAAGGAGCAACCCGTATCCATTTTGGACTGAAGGAAGAAGGTACTCAAGAACCAAACTATTTATCTTGTCCAAGTTGCCTAGGGCCATCACACTCTTGGAGAATGTACATGGGAGCACGAGGACAATATACGGTCTCGGTACCCGTACATGTCACGACCCGCACCCGGTTTAGGGGCACGAGAGCGTGGGTACGTCCAGCCTACGCCGCAGCATCGGCGGTAGAACGCTGTCTAGGTCAAGTACTATCTAAACAATCTCACGCTAGTATCCAACTCCATAAGGAGACGTGGATATCATAAAATAAATCTAGAAATACTCAATCACAACTACAGCACGATATGAAAAAAAATACAACACAAGTCTAATGACGCAATAATCATACCTGCAATCAGTAACATCCAATCCCCCAAGTGTGTCGGAAACCAGTCTACTAAGGTCACAGTCTGGAAAAATATTTTCCAGTCAGGAAGGAGCAAAGTACATCTCTAAATAGCAGTTCTATATTAATGACATAAACTATGTAGCAGTTCTAGGTGGAAATATACCAGATGCATGTATAGGTACGAGAAATGTACAATGAAAGAAATACTGGAAATACTGTAAGTAAATGCAGGAAAAGAAACAATATGTCAATGAGCAAGAAACCTATGACTAAGTGTGTGAGTACTAGCTTTAACACGTGATCGGCTTGGGAACTTGATCAGGCTGGTTACATGTGATTAGCTATGGTTCATGTAAGGTCAGGCTAACCGTTGGTTAGCTATGATGCATGTAGAGGTCAGGCTAATCACACGTAACAGCTATGGAGCATGTAAATGGTCAGGCCGCACCCGACGTGAGATGTGGGGTGAGCTATGGTGCATATAAAGTTGGGTATGATCACATATCTACACTAAAGTACTCCCCAAACCCCCGACTAGTATAGTAGATCCAATCATGGTACGCTATGGCACGGGATTCCCTAGGGAGGTAGCAAATCTCCCCGGGTCTCAGTGTTTGTACATGCACAAGATATCAAGGAAACAAGTCTTGTACAAGCTACACCATGAATAAGGAATAATATCTCATGACGAGATCCGTGTATACCAATCCGTGTAACCAACGTGTCAAGAACATGGATATTTATACTAGATATAGTGAACATAGGAGATATCATAAATTAGAAACTAATCAGAGAATGTACTCGCCTTGGGTCCTTAGCTGGTAATTATCGATGTCCTGTTCCAGAGTATCCCCTGGGTAACCCAACAGTCCTATAAACATATCACAAGCAAAACCACATTTGCATCAGATGCTACGCTAACACAGTCTAAAAATACTGAGTTCGGGACTTCTCTAGGTATGATAATGGTCACCTAGGATCACCTAGTAGATACCCAATTAAACATATTGTTAATAATTAAACATAATACATATATATTGTTATTCCAAAGGATATACAAAATAGGTATAACTGTATGTACATAAGTGGAAATATATTTTATTTATGTGAAAAATTATACATCACTCATACATATAAACTAGTATACATGTACCAAAATTCATATTAACTTATATTATTTATATATATATATAGGTACACATATTTATACCAAAATACGGTTATATATACACATATACCAATTTACATTTATTTATTTTTAAATACTGAAACATACATTAATACATATTATACCAATAAAAACGTATATAATATATATATAAGTGTCTATTAGTAATTTGTACAAAATACGTATTTGTGTATATACCTAATAGAAGTATATAAATATATATTTTTATACCAAAATACATATTTGTATATATATATCAATCAAATATTTTTATATATATTAACAAATCAAAGGATGTATATAATGCCACACTTCTCAAGGTGATCCCAAATGAAGTAGCAGTTAGTTCCAATGAGTCCGGAGCAGTCCAAATAGCTAGAAACTGTATAAAGAAGTCCATGATCGGAGTTCGGCACGAAAACCGAGATAAGGATACCAGGCTAATTGGAGAAATGGTCGTTTGTTTGTAATTAAGGTAACACCTTATTTTATGAAAATCATTTTGAATTTATTTTGAACAATAATTACAATTAAAAGTTTATTTATAAAAATTTAGAATTTACGTAGAAGCCAATATATTTTTATATCTATAGTGAAATCGGTTACCAGTCCAAAATAACCAAATTTGAACTAATTTTATTATTGAAACTATATTTTTAATTAATAATATAAACCCCAAAATTATTATATTTTTGCATAATCAGAAACCCTTTTAATTTATTACATAACTAAATTTTTACACATAATAATTAACTAGATTCATACATTTAAAACAATAAAACTAATTTTTATTTATACTAAACTAAATATGTATAATTAATAAACTAATATATATAATTAATAAACTAGTTATACATAATTACTAAACTAATTAGATATAAATTAACTAATTATATTAACTAAACTGATTAAGAAATTAACTACTGATTACATTAACTACTGATTACATTAACTACTGATTACTAAATTAATTAACTGATTAAAAATAATTAACTGATAAAAATTAATTAACTGATTAATCAGATATTAACTAAACTAATTATCTATTAACTAACTAATTGTAAATTAATCAACTATTACATATACATTAAAATATTTATTATTAAACTAAACTAATTACATTAACTTAACGGATTGATTAACTCACTGATAACCCGTAACCTAACTCAGACAGAAGAAAGGGAAAGAAAGAAGAGGGCTCACGTTGGGGGAGGTTACCGGCGTCGGCGCGGGGGTCTCGCCGGGGTCGGGCCGGCAAGGCAGTCGAAGCTCGTCTCGGCGGCGGCGGCGGCTCCGGATCTGAGGCGGTCGGCGGGTGTTCGGCTCGAGGAGATCCGAGGCGGCGGTCGACTCGGCGAGGGCTGGATCGATCGGCTCGACGCGGCGGAAACTCGACTCGGCGGCGGTGGAAACCCGAGAGCGGCGGCGAAGCTCGGGCGGCGGCGCTCGGTTCGAGGAGGCGCAGCGGTCGAGAGCTCACCTCGAGGTGACGACACCGGGCAGATCTGCTGCGGCGGAAAGGAGTTTCGACGGTGGCGGATGAAACTCCTCCGCCGTGGTCGCGCCCGGGCCACGCGGTGGTCGGCTCCCCTGACTTCGAGGCTGAAACTGGGAGGAGCGCTCGTCGGCTCCGACAATCAAATCGGCGGCTAGGTGAGGGTCAGATCTAGGGTTAGGGTTTGGACTGGTCTGTGAATCGTGTCGGGTTGAATCGTGTCCGGGGCTGGACACGATGGGTTTGATGTACTGCGATGTGGGGGCGGACGTGTCCGGGTGTTGGACACAGGGCTGGGTGTACGGCTGTGGTGGAGGTGGATGTGTCCGGGTGTGTCGGACACAAAAAACTGATTGTAATGTTGTAACCGGACACAGGAAATGAATGGATACGGTAGGACACCCGGGGTCAGACCCGAGGCCAACACGGCTGACACGGTAATGCTGGACACACGGACACGAGCACACAAAATGGTGGTGGCTTGTTGGCTTGTGGGAATTTTGTGAGGGCTAGCTAGGGTTTCTTGGGAATGGTGATGAGGGACTTAAATAGGGAGAGAGGGTGTGGGATGAAGGGTGAGGATTGGCCCAATAATGGATGGCCCAGATCATATTACGAGTTTTCATGTGGGAAAAATGAGGGTGTGAATGGGAGACGGTAAACTGGTAAATTAAACAGAAAAGTATAATTTAAGAAAAAAGTTTTAAGGGCTTCCAAGGCTAACTGATTTCCGATTAGCTACTAATTAAACTCATTTTCAAAAACCCTAGAAAATATGAAATTTATTTATTTACTATTCCAAAATGGATATGAAAATTTTATTATGAAAACAACTAGTCTTTCAATAATTTTATTAAACAAATAAGTTTATGATTTCAAGCCAATAAATATTCGAAGCTATAGTATTATATTTACATCATTATTTATCTATTTATTTTATAATAAATCGACATTTAGGAAAAAATGATTTTTATAAAAGATTTTAAATCACCTTCTAAAATCAAACATTGTTAAAAATCAAATACAAGAATTCAAGGAGAAAATATTTTATAACCTTGGTATTTAAATAAATTAAAAAATCTAATTATTTCGGAAATTGGAAATCGGAGGTTACAGTACATGTTAGATTCAGAAGATATATTCTACCTTATGCCTTCGCATCTAAGATTCCATGATCAGGCGATCACCTATGTATCATAATATTATTGCTTGCATGTGTAGTTAGTTTGTTGCTTAGTCTTGCTATCTCTAGCCAGCCTTGAGGTTGAATTTCGAGGATAGAATTTTTCTAAGCTGGGTAGAGATGTCAGCCCCCATTCTCGGCGCACTTTTGGCACATATTCACCTTGGCGCACTTTGGCGCACAATGGTTGCTTGCCCAGCCATTGTTTAGATCGGACCCGAGTGTTGTAGAGAAACTGGGTTTGGTTGGGTTGGTGACATGTGTGGCTTGGATGGGTTTGGGCGATCCAAATATCCATATCGCTAGCCTAAACCTATATTCCTATTTCTCTCTCTCTCTCTCTCTCTCTCTCTCTCTCTCTCTCTCTGCTCATTATTTTTCTTTCTTGTTTCTCTCTCTTAGGTTTCTCCTCTCTTCCTCCATAGGAAAGTACATCTTGCACCAGAGAAGAACCATAAATTTATGCATGCTTTTAATTCTTATATTTTTCTGTTTATTTCTGTCATGATCTGTACCCGGTGTAAGGGCACGAGTACGTGGGTACGTCCACCCTACGTCGCAGCATCGGCGGTAGAATGTTGTCTAGATCAACAATATAATCTACACATCTCACACAATATATATAAGGTACATGTCATGCTATCTCAACTCTAAATGGAGGACAATATGATAATATAGTAATGGTAAATAATACTCAATCATAATATCAAACTAGAGGATAAGGCATAATATGGAATAGAAGAAAAGAAAATAAGTCACAAATATATCACAAGTTCAAGTCGAATCTCAACACAAGACATCAAATAATAATACAATGCCAAAGTCTAACTGACATATACAAACTCATGGATAAACTAACTATGCCTCATCCACTATTGGTGCTAACTCAACATGCTCTACGGGTGATAACTCGACTGGCTCGTCATCATGTGGCTCGTAGTAAGTAGGACACCAATCCTCTAATGAATCATCTAAAAAATATATCCAGTCAGAATTCGAGCGAAGTACAACCCAAATAGCAATTCCAATAATTGACAGAAATTATGAAACAGTAATAGCAATGAACATAAATGATGGAAGTAACTGAACTATCATGTATCACGAGAAACAATATCATGGTAAAATAATGGCAAGAACTGAGAACAATATGGCGAGTAACAATAATGTAACAAACTGAAATAAAGGAGCAATATATATATATATAATATATATATATATATATATATATATATATATATATATATATATATATATATATATATATATATATATATATATATATATAATGTGCCTTAAAATATTAGTAAGATAATGTGATCGGCTTGGGCCTAACACGGGCTATATATAAAAGGTGAGCTAGCATGATCATGCGTGAGTTGCATGATCTGCTAACTATCATGGGCTATATTAAATCACGGGCTATAAGGTATGATCACATATCCACTAATATTTCTCCAACCCCCGAGTAGTACACGGATCTAAATCACGATACGTTATAACACGTATATCACACTGCACTATCTATAATATCATGCACTATGATCACGGTCTATATAATTACTAAGATATCACGGTAATCACTGAGTAATCACGGAATACGATACGACGATCACTGAGTAACCACGATAATAACATCTCATGACCAAAATCCACGTATACCAATCCGTGAAACCATCGTGTCAAGAATCAAATATATCAATACTAAATACATGAAACATAAAGGCTATCAAATAAGAAAACTATCAGAGAATGTACTCGCATGTGGTCTGAGAAAATGGTATATCTCGGTATCCGAGCTGGTGTCACACACACATAAATATGAATAGCATGTCAAATTGGTGTAATAAAGTGGTAAATGAGCTAAATGCCCTAAAACATGTTTTTCTAGGTCATTTTTAGCTAAACTAGGTTCAACTAGGTCAAACTAGTCAATATAAGTCAAGCAAGGCTACTAACTAGCTAACATTAGCTTATTTTAGCTATACTAGGTCATTAAATACTAAGTGTTGTATATATATACTCATATACATAATACCTTATACTAGTTAATATAATATAACTTATACACTACTCTAATATCTGATACTCTTCATAAATCATACACCACCAATATTCCTACACCCTACGTAAGTATCCCCTGATACTCATAATTAACATCTATAATACTACTCTACTACCATAATTGATACTAACTTCTAACATGTTACCTAGTACTAATACACTAACTAACATAATTGATATCATTTACAACTAACTGTTAATAACTAACATTCAAACTAACTAACAAAATACTAATACTCATCTCCATAGGATGCTAAGTATCATTATCTCTGATACTCCACACTCGAACTCAAGTCTGAAACAGACTTGCTCCACTACACAGGCTAAAGTCCCCCCTGCTATTGATTGTTGGTCACAACTGGGTTGAGACAACCCCAGTTCCTATAGTCCACCAATTACTCACCTATCAGTAACTAAAACTAACATTGAAACCTCACTTCTCTTACTTAAAGCTAACTGATTGTTTCTACTATTATTGTTGTTGTTTGGTCAGGGCAGTGCACTACTGCCTGTTGCTACTATTGAACTCAGTTCCCCTCTTCCTATCTCTAATATCATATGCATCAGTGAACTTAATTTACTGCTGGTATACTCATCAAACCGATCCCCCATCAACTGGTACTATTGTTCCTATGTTCTTCTTAAACTTGACTTTCCAACTCCATTACTGCTACCAAGATACTACAGCTGCGCACCTAAGTTAATACCCGACACTTAGTTCTCCTCTATTGATACATATACCTATGTATATATAGGTTGCATCAATTGATCCCCAACCTTCCTTGCCCAACACACACAGTCAACACACTCACCTCATTGTACTTCACACACACACACACATTACTCAGATACTTCACACACAGGACACAGTGCACAGTTACAGTTCTTCCCCTTCATGGTCACTTCTCATACCACAACAACTCACATACAACCCTCAACACAAACATATATCATATACATAACTAATACAAGTATATAAATATACTTATCTATATATATCATAATTGATACAATATTAGTCAATACCTCAAACACTTAGGGTGCACAACTAGGATACCCATGATACTCATCAAATTGAAGTATCAAAACCCCCAATTCTCTACACTAATCATTCACACATATCAAATACACTTATAAATAACCAATGCAACTAATTACAAAATAATTGAAGAGAGAGATTACACAAATCACCCAAAATAAATTATGTATCGTAGCATATCACAAAATATTGCAATACGACCTACTCGTATCCAATTATGGACACGTAGGTAGTCCCACACACCCCAATCTAAGTCTAATTAGATCTAATTGGTCTCATGACACACAATTGATGTGTTAATCTTGTAATTTTTCCTAATTTGACATAAATTATCATATAACTTTCACAATACAAGTCATATGGACCTAATTCTTGATCCTATAGGTAGCCCAAAGCTAAGGGATAATTCCTAATGGTTAAATGCATGAATTAGAGTCTAAGTTAAGGGTTGGATTCAGAATTTACCTATTAGAAGATGAATTTCTAATGAAATGCTCAATAGACATAATTAGAACACGATCTCCTTGCCAATTTCTCTTCCTTCAAGTGCTCCTTGCAATCTAAGCTCTAATGCTTCTTTGATGATGAAATTGAGAGAGAATGGGTGTGAATTGAATTAAAATTTGTGAAGGGATGAGTCAATTTAGGGAAGAACACAAATGGGGATCTAATTGGAATGAACTAATGAAGAGGAGAGGCAATAGAGAGCTTCATATGACTGGCCCCCTCTTTCCCCTTCTCCAAGCAACAATAAATGTCTAATGTACCCCTGTCTATCTAATTATGAGGAATGATTACGAAGGGCTATTTTGGAAAGGCTCTAAACTAATAAAAATTAGACTAATATCTTTAATTAACTAATGAAGAGGGTCTAATTGGCTTGGTCTCATGTTGGGCTCAAATATTGTCATGACTATCTAATGGTTCCACTAGGATAAGTCCAATACCATAGGCTACCCACTAACAAATAATTAAATAGCACAAACACAATTAAATAACTAGCATAATATAAACAAATATTAATTACTAAATAATTATTATACTAAATGACCAAAATACCCTCATCTAAAAATATAGTAGTGACAATTTCTGGCTTATATTGTTGGGACGAGCACCCCTTCTGTCATAACCCGTACCCGAAAAAGGGGCACAAGTACGTGGGTACGTCCAGTCTACGTCGCAACATCGATGGTAGAACGATGTCTATGTCAACTATCTATATCTAATAATTCCACACAATAATATATGTAACATGTCAATGATATCTCAACTCAGAACGGAGGACAAAAGATAATAATAAAATGATACTCAATCAAATATTCTATAAGAAGGAATTGGCACGATAAGATATAAACAAATAGAGAATCGAAATCACAAGGCACAAACTAGAATAACTACAACTCATATCCAAAGAATACAGCTCAAAATATAAGTAACATCTTAATTCTAAAAACTAGAGACAAATCTAGTACAAATATAGAAATAATGGCTAAATCTGAATAATAGCTAGCTGAGTCTTATGAATATCTGGTACTAGCTCCTCATGTATTATTGGTGCAATCTCGTAGGACACCAGTCCTCTAAGTAATTATCTGAAATATATATCCAGTCAAGATTGGAGCGAAGTACAACCCAATAGCAGTTCCAATTAATTGACAAGGACTATAAAATAATAAAATATAGGATGATATATACAATGAGAAAATAATAATCTGATACAATAAAAATAATAAAGAGAGACGGTCACTGTAAGCAATAGGTTATAGCCAGTGCATATATGAAATAAAAGGAAAAGGAACTACAATATCAAATACAATGCAATGTAATCTATGAACTGAATATGAAGAACTGCAAATATACTAAGTATTTTGAAATACTATCCAGGTATGTGATTGTCTTGGGAGATTCAATAATTTACACTAAGGAAAAACTAGCTCAATCATACGTGAAGTGCATGATTAGCTAGTAGCCGATGATTTACACTACTTGCCGATAGTTATTGATCACATATCTAGCTAGTACTTTTCCCGCCCCGACTGATACGATAGATCCAACCATGACACATCACTAGCCAATGTATCCAATGTTAT